>JAHLSL010000051.1:2712072-2754572 GCA_025920805.1 Petroica traversi
ACAAGGTATAGATAACCAAGCAAGAGATTGGAAAGGCATAATTTATGTAGAAAGTCTGCACATATCCAGTTAAATTCAGTTATCATCTTTACACTTCTGAAAATTGACCATGATTTTGGAAGAAGAGGTGATTGGGTTCCCCCACACAGACTTTTTTTCCTCCTCTTCCCCCCACCCCCAAAACCATTTTATTTTGGCTGTTGGAAATTTAACTTGAAATAATCATCAGCTACTACAGTCAGAACAGCCAATTTGGTTGTTACAGACGTAATTGGGAGAAAAACCTTTTACTTTTCAGAATAGGTATGAACAGTGCAGGCATGTTTGGTACCTCCTTCTACAGATGTCCATGATCTTTAAAAGAAGCATTTAGGTCTTGAGCTTATTTAAAGATTCCTAATTTTTTTACTTGTCTCTTAGACTTTATTTAGCTATGCAAGATATCACCATATTCAGTATTTTTTATAATAAACATGTCTAGTCAAAGAAAGCATTAATGAAGCAATTCCCCAAATAAAACAGCCCATCATATCTGAGTTGCAGCAGAGAGAAAAGTGTGGTCTTTGTAGTTTAATCAAGATCACAAGACTTGTTTTGAGCGTCTGTCATCTTTAATTTTACGGCACTTCATTTCAGAGTGGGACTGCCAGGGTCACATGCAATTAAAACACAGGCAAGATTTGTCTTGTGAAATCTTAACATAAAAAGTAATGTGTTACTCTATTTTAACTTTTCTACTGAACTCTGTGAACTCACTAATTACTTTTCCCCCTCTTGTCACCTTTTTGATATGACATGTATTTTATAAAGGAGATAGAAGTTTGGGATTTTTTTTCTCTATCATGCATATGATTGAGGATAACAAAATTAAACCGGAGAAAAAAGGAAATGTATTTTTCAGAAATACATTTTTAGAAATATCTGAGCATTACTGCTTCTATTACAAAGGGACTGGAGGATCAAATTCAAGGAAATAACTATTAATCTGCTTAACTAGGGCAGGTAGAAGCGTAATAGCAGAGCAAGGATTTTAGCAAGGCCAATCACACAGACTGGAGTTTATTCTCTTGAGTGGGGTGACAGGGGAAGGGTAAAGGGACTTTAATGTGGTGGGCCTTGAGAAGCACGAAAAGCTGGAATCTGAGTAGCTTCTTTATAGCTTTAGCCCAGTTGTTGCATCGTAGTGATCAGTAAATTGCATGGACCCTTATTAACCTTATTGATAAGGAGCTTAGGGAAGTCCCATTCAGTCCAGAATATATTCTTCTTTTTGTTCTCCTGTCTGTCTCAGTTTGCAATCCCAGCCTCTTTGTACAGAAATCCTTTATGTTGCACCTCAAAATTCTGTGCGAGTACTCTGCTCATTTAACTTGGAGCAAGGGAACTGTAGAGCAGAAAGGGCTGGAATACACATGGGGCCACGGGCCTATTTAAATATAGCTGGGACACCTGGAGAATGTTTGAAAAATTTCTTTTAAAGAATCTTTTATATTGTTCTTCTTTCAGTGCAGCTGGGGTCTGTGGAGATCAGGGGATTATTTTTGATACCTGTCTAAAAGAGTTATGTCTACACTGATTTCCATCCCTTGCTACTAATTAACCTTATTGTATACAGGAAACAGTCTATTTAATACCTGCATTCTTTCTGTAATGCCAAGTAAAATGAAATCTAGTGTGAAATCTAGTTAGCATTTGCCTTTTTGAAGTCATTTTTGAGTTTCCAGTCCGGGTGACTGTGACCTCAAAACTGAAAGCTATAAAAATGGTCCCGATTTCAGCTCAGTGGGACTTTCTTGAAGATTCCCTGTTCACCTGGACTTGCACGTGTGGTAAATTGCCCATCTTAGTGCTTAACAGTGTTTTCCCAGGAACCATCTATTTCTGGGTCACTCAGAGCCCTGCAAAGCACACATGTTCCTCCTAAGCACAGGAGTCTCCTCCTTCCTGCTGGAATGATCACACTGCGACCCTTTCAGTGTACAGAGACTTATAAAAAATTTTAATAGCAATGGTAAAACCAGACACATTAGGAAGAACAAGGAGTGATGATTTTTAAAATGTCGCCAACAAAGGCATAGGGTGGTGAGGGGTAGCAAGAGGAACTTAAACTGTAAAATGGAGGGGAAAATTGGATGTACTGTATTTTAAAGGACCTTTAAATTCTGCTGAACCGTGCTGGAATTGATCCTGTCTGCTCCAGCATTCAGACAGAGGAGTTGTTACTGTACAGCATGATTTGCGAAAAATAGAAATTCACCAAAATGGACGATTTTTCATGTGTTTGATGAGGAAATGTTCCCCTGGATGTTGAAAGGTTGAGCCAAGCCCTGTGGTCCTGCTTTCTCTGTGGGTCTCTGAGTCCATCCGTGATGTCCCAAAGCCAGGGTTGGGTTTTTTTATAGGAGATTGGTTCAATTCCTTGAAGAGGACTCGGGTCAGGTGGCTGGGTCACTCTCTGGGGGCCTGGACAGCTGCATGAGCTTGGCAGTCTTTAACAACAAAATCCTGAAGAAAGGGACATAATTTAGCACTAAATGTGCTTCGTTTAATACCAAATGATGATATCAAGAACAAAGCTAGTCAAAACAAAGGACAAGGAGAAAAATAAAATAACATTTTAATACTGACTCTGCATCAGTACTGACAGCATAGATACTAAATAAAGGTTGAAAGTGCTGGTTTGATTTATTTGTTAGTATTAAAGCTCGGTGGAAGCACCAGAGGAATAGGACATTGATATCATTAGTTATAATCTATTTGGAAAGAAGGAGAAGCATTGTTTTCATTCCTGCTGAGGCTTGTCAGGCAGCTTGGCTGTTGGAAATTGAGCTTGATGGCAGAAATAGAGGCTTATGGGCTTGAAGTACTTGGTGTTTGTGGGTGTCCATCCCTGTGGCTAAGTGGCCACAGTGGGGATCCAAGATTGGGTGTTAGAAGCCTGAAAGGTACCCCTGGATCCCTCTGTAAAACTGTTCCTCAAGGAATGGGACAGAATTTTTCTCTTTTGCTGTTTTCCTTCCATTTCCTATATTTTATACTTATTTTAGTCAATAAAGCAATGTTCGTTTACGCTTTACACCATTCTCCAGAAAACACATTTCTTTGTGCAGCCCTTTCCGAAAACAACAGAAATAATCTGACTTAACTATAAAAGGTTTTATTATTATTTTTTTTCTTCTTCTTCTGCTTTTCCTACTAAGCTCCTCTACAAAACAGCTAGAAATTTTCATTTTCAAAACATTAGTACAGCAAATTGCCATCTTTCTGTGCACGGCATTCTCTATGTACTCATCATCTGAATGATTCCGGATCACTCTCCGGCAGCGTGAATCACAGCATGCCCTCATGCCTGCCTCTTTTTCAATTATATCTAAGAGGAAGACTGCTGGAGACCCATTTTTTCATCTTGCACAGGACCCCAAAAGTGCCAGATCTCATTTCAATATAATATTATGACAGTATGATGAAATGGATGTTAACAGGACACTGACTAATATGATCCGTAGAGGAATGATAGAACAATGCAATATTGGGCAGATTGCATTAGGAATGTGCATTTTAGGGACAAAAAATTGCCTTTATAAACAGGGTTCTAAGATTTAAACCTTTCATCCTATGATCCTACTTAGTGCTCTAAAACATTCTGCAACACTACTGAATTTTTTTTTTTTGCATTCTTAAATGAAATATATATTTTTATTTTAGCACAGGGCTGCCTATATCACTCCCAATTTACTAATGAAACTTGGCATTCAAATGACTCATCAGCACGTTCTGCAAGGCATAAAAATAGATTAATGTGGCATACGTTTCTTTGCCCATAAAAACGCACCTTCATATAATCTCGGTGCTGTCTTATTCAACAGAAAGTATGTCATTTCCTTCCCCTAGCAGGTCGAGTTAAAAATGAGCTAAATGTGTGAGAAAGCCATTACTGCACTAATGAAAAGCTCGATACCGTTTGAATTTTTCATCACGGGATATTTGTTCTGCAGCACACAGCACTAATATTTACTGTCACTGGTACAGTATGCACGGTAATTAAGTTACAGTCATCAACGGGGTGGATGTTAAGCAAAGATGTTTCTCTGTGAGCTTGGATCTCCTTCACACATGTATTATAGAATCACAGGATTGCAGAATGGTTTGGGGTGGAAAGGATCTTAAAGCTTGTCTTGTTCCATCCCCTTTCCATGGGTAGGGACACCTTCCAGTTTCCCAGGCTGCTCCAAGCCCCGTCCAGCTTGGCCTTGGACTCTTCCAGGGATCCAGATTCTCTGGGAGACCTGTCCCAGGGACTCACCACCCTCAGAGTGAAGCATTTCTTTCCAATATCTAACCTAACATGAGACACCCTTGGAGCATTTGTAGGTTTGGTTGATGAAGAGGAGAGAAAAAGGGTTAAAAAGGATTTTGACAACTGATCCAAGCTCTATATCAACCTCTGTGTGCTCCTCAGGACAAAAGGACCTTACTGGCTAAACAGTGACTGTGTAAGGGAAATCAGTACCACAGTGACTGCTTATTTTTAAATGATGGATCAAAGTTGAAAAAATTACGCTCTTGCCAAAATCATTATCCTCATTCAGGTCATGGACACTGATCTCACCTGCATCATCTGCAGTGGAAGGATGGTGCTGAGGGGTCTCTTGTTTGTTCACAGGGTGCCTGGCTACCTCCCTTTCTCTCTCATCTCTTCCCTTATTAACTTCAGAAGGATATCATGTGAAATTAATAAAATCATCACAGGAACAGATGGAATTCTGCCTATATAACAACATACCATGAACTCCAAGAGCAGGAATAGCTTTTCCATCAAGCTCCAGTCTAAGGCTTTCAGGAGACTTCTTTCCATAAGCACAGTCTCTTCAGAGGGTACTAGAAAATCTGGAATGCTCCAAATTTCCCATTCAGCTTTTCCCTGCCAAACTGTCTATCCATTTTGACAGAGCCCTCCTGTGCTCCTTTTCCTCCCACCACCCGGTGACACCTGCCACATCTGGGCTCGTTTTGTCACAACCTGGCCCCAGGTTCCTGGAGGTAATTGTGAGACACATCTGCTGCTGTGCACATGTACCTCTGATTTCACAGCAATGCAAGGTGTAGCTTTAAATAAGAGAATCAGAGGTGCATTCAGAGCTGTGTAAACTTCAGGAACCTCTGGCATGTTTGTGATCAGACGAACTTTTGACAAATCCCACAACTTTCTCAGCCTTAGGTGGGCACAGCAAGTCCTGAGCCTGACTGAGAGGCGTCTGTCCCCTGCACTTCTGGAGCCAGCCAGTCCAAAGGGAGCAGTTTCCAAGAGCACAACGATTTGCCTCCCCACCACATTATGCTTGGCAAGTGGCCTGAGACAGATGTACACTTGCTTCTTAATTAGACAGCTTTTTCCTTTCCATCCAGTGGGTTATCCTGGTTTCTTTCACTGCGGAGTGTCCGTAGGAAAGGCAAGAAGCACAGCTTGTGACCCCTGCTGCCCTGCAAAGTGCACTTGAATTAAGGCAGAAAAAGACATCCCAAGCTTATATGCAAGTGATGGATTCCTTCTGCACTTTGGGCATGTTTGGGGTCAAATGTTCCAATTCTTCTATGAATGAATCACCAGCCATACAAATAGGAAAAGAATTAAAAAAGGTTTTGGCCTTCACAGGGTAAAACCTAATCTGTGTGGAAACTATTTGGGATGTGAAGCAATTAAAGCTTGCTGTAAGTAAACAGGAATTTCTGCATCCTGGAAAGGCTTTTTAGTGCCAGAGCAAAGCCTGGAGACCCTTTGGCCATGGATCTCAAGGTTCATCCTTCTTCACTACTTATTCCAAAGCAATGTTTTCCTGGCAATTACCTAGGGATGATCTTAGGGATAAATGGCATTGCTTCTGAGGTGGAGCCTTTCTCTTTCTTGGCCTCTAAGAAGATCACATATTTCTCTAGCAGCATCTATTTCCATAATATTTTCCATCTATTTCTACAGGTAGGCTATCAAAAAAACAAAATATAAGTGTTGTTCTATAATAGGCCAGGTCATGTACATTGGCAGAAAATGGCAAAGGAAAATTACTGTAGGCTCTCTTTCCCTTCATAGAATATAACCATAGGTTTGGATGGGAAGGGATCTTAAAGATCATATTGTTCATGCCTTCATTCTTCCCATGTCCCTGTTTCCCCCTCCCATACTTGCCTAGCTTTATGAAAGCCATTTGGGATGAGAAACTGGTTTACTGAGGGCCTGTGCTGTAGGAACAGCATTTCCAAAGAGGTCTCAATTATCTGAAACACAGGCTCTGCGTGAGGGAAAAAGTATATCAAGGTAAAGAGAGTAAATAAAGAGGGTAAAGTGCCTCTGGAGGGTGACCATTCCCTGGACCTAATCATTTGATATGGGCCAAACCAGAGGGTCTGGACACACACTCGTGTTGAAGGTACCTAGAGGAGCAAAGGCTCATTTGTCTCTTTTATCCATTCCTGAGGCATCTACTTGGCAGAACAAGGCTGACTTAAATCAGGAAGAATGTTTGTTTGCTGTGTCAGAGTTGTTCTGTTTCTTCCAAAATGGGAAAAAAGTAGCCCCTGTCCTCCCTCTCATTCTTTCTTACACTGTGTCCAGCAATCTCAGACAATGAGTAACATCATTTTCACACATGCTTGTGCTGAGTCTAACTAAGCCACTTGAAAGACCCACTTTTTAAATGTGTTAGCTGGAGATGATGTACTCCATGACAAACTCTGGAGAACCAGGGGGGCATTGTCCCCGTGCCATCGGTGTCCTGGTGGCAGGAGAACACCCAGGGCAGGGGAGCACAGACCCAGAAAATGCACCAGCTCTCAATTCATCCTCTTGTGTTTCAGGGGGGAGGTTGAACTGTCCAGTCAAGGAAATGTTTTGATTTTCAAACCTTTTTTTATTTTTTATTCCCCCCCTCCTCCCTTTGTTTTGGGAAATGAGAAAAATATATAAAAGCAAGTTATTAATAAAACATCTATTATGCCCATGGGACAGAGGTCCTTCCGTATTGTTCAGATGGCATGTTTATTGTTGACATCTCTCTTTTCTCTGAGTATGCACAGAACCCTGAAATCCTTTTACATTTTTAATAAGATTATTTCTTTTTTTCAATCTAGTGCAAGAAAACCGCATCTGCAATATGCATAATACTCTCAAAAACTGCAGCATCAGAGGCAAAGCAGTGCCAATGTTTTTGGCTGTGTGCACTTCAAAGAGACACGATGTGAAAAAGAATAGTGCTAGAAGGAAAGGTGCTTGCATTTTGCACCTTAGGGTGTGTTTATTTAAGGTAGTTACCTTATTTTTCAGTTCTCACATTTGAGGTGAAGCACATCATAAACACAGGAGGGAATTTAATTTGCTTTCCAACTAACAACACTCCATAAACCTGGAATAACCGATGCTGTTGTGTTGCTTTGTCTGAACTCAGTGTCTTTATGGGGCAAGGGGATCATCAGCTCTGCATTCCTGCAGCATTGGGTGGTCTGGGGGTGTGTGGAATCTGTGATGCTGTGAGAATGTGGGTCTCGCACTGAAAAACAAAATTCTGCAAAGCATCACCTGTGTGCTTCACCATTAGAGCTTGAGGGTACAGCCCCACACTGCAGCTGTGCGGAGGGAGCTGATTCCCTGTGCAGGACCCTGGTCCACCTCCATGTAGATTCCAAGTCCATGTCCCTGAGCTGATATTTCAAATTTTGCAAAGTGCAGAAGCAGACCCTGCTGGTGTCCCGTGGGTAAAAGACTGCAAGGGGCCCAGGAACCAGGACAAGGGGTTCAAGCAGGTACCAGATAGCCAGGGTTATGTGGCTGAAGCTGCTGATGGAAATTTGGAGAGCTGCAAGGTGAAGTAGCCACAGGGGAGAAACCAGCAGTGCTGGCATGTTCTCTGTATAGACAAAAATAGCATTTAATTCCCCAAATTCCCATGTGAACCTGGTCCAGGCAATAAGGACAGTTCAGCTCTTCAGTGCAGAGCAGAAATCAGATACAAACAAGCTGCTTGGTTCTTTTAAGAGCTGTAAAGAGTTCAATAATGAAAGTATTAAGGATCCTTCCCCCTTGGATGCTTAAGAGCTTTGTTCTAAAAAGCAGAATAGATACACAGAGCATGCAGTGAAAGACAGAGCAAGTTATAAGAGGTGTGGCAAATCTTCCATTTGAGGGAAGGTTAAATTGATTAAGAGACAAATGAGAGGTGATGTGTTAGTGGTATATAGGAGAGTGAATTGCCAGGAGAGGTCAGTCAGATGATCCTATTTAGCCTTTCCCATAAATCAAGAGCAAGCAGAGTGCTATACAATGGTACTAAAAGCTAATGAATTTAAAAGTGATACAAGTAAAATATTTTCTTACATGGTGCATAATTAACCTGGGAAATTCATCAGATACCATTAAGACAAAGAGCCTAGAAGGATTAAAAATGGATAAAAAGTGACAGAAACTGCATAAAGATAGAAATGTATACAGGGTGTTCAGCCATTTATTTAAAATCATTTGCTGCCTGGGGCTGCAAAGAAACATCCCCTGTGGGAAAGCTTGACATAACACTGGACTTTTTCTACTTTTTTTTACTGCAATGGGTAGGCTGGAGCCTGAGCAATGGACTGGTCAAACCACTTGCAATATGGCCACACCACCACCTACTCAAAATTGCAACCAAAAAAATGTTCAAAAAAGTTCTGAACTGCTTCTTTGAAAGCTTCAGAGCTTTGAAAAAATATAGAAATCACTGGTGGAGAGGTGAGTTATTCCTTTTGACTGCCAGAAATGCAGCCAAAAAAACTTATAAATAAGAGCTGGGCACAGAAATTGCATTTTGACAAAGGTAGATTAGAGAAGAACTGTGTGGAATTGGAGTCTGCATTTTATTAACTGAAATGTGCTCTAAAATGGTGGTGGGTTTTGGGGTAACTAATTGGCACTCAGTCTGAACGAGCAGTGCTTTATTGACCCTCTTAAACTTGTTAAACAAAACCTTCAAGATCTACTGAAGGTGTAAGGGGTCACTCCAGGTGTTTTGGAGATGTGGACAGCTTGCTTTGCTGGGAGATGGTGGGTTCCCAGCACCTTTAAAGTATCTCTGAGAATTTAAGAACAAATTCTAGAAAGTCAAAAAACTTCATTATGGTCAAGAGTTTGGAAGAAGAATTTCTTTCTGTTCTGTTACCTCTGAGGCCCTTGGGTTGCAGGCACCTGCAAAAACCCAAATAATTGGTTATTATAGATGAATTCAGGGTGTAGAATATGAAGTGTTGTGAGGGTGGGTAGGCCCTGCAGAGGGTGCCCAGAGAAGCTGTGGCTGCCCCTGGATCCCTTGCAGTGTCCCAGGCCAGGCTGGACAGGGCTTGGAGCAGCTTGGGATAGTGGAAGGTCTCCCTTCCCATGGAAGGGAGTTGAACTGAGATGAGCTTTAAGGTCCCTTCCAACTCAAGCCATTCTGTGATTCTATTTACAAAACAAGGAAAAAAAAAAAAAGGAAAAAAGAAAGGATCTGAATAAAATGAGCTCTGAAATAGAAAATTCTCTTTGGACACGAGTGGCTCTGTGCCTCAGTTTCTCACACATTTATGAACAGTGGCATTACACCCGCAACTGTCATGTGCTGAGTCTTGAATTTATTTTTATTTTAAATATCAATGTATGTTTTGTGTGAAAAACAAGTGCAGGCTCCTGTTCTCTATCCAACGTGCAACCAAATCTCTGCAACAAGGCTCTGTAAGGAGAAATGGGCATTAATTCTCACAATATTTCAGGCATGTTTGGAAGTATGAGGTTGTGGAGTGTAAATGGGGGATGTAAGTGATGACAGAGGACATTAATTAGCTGTGATCACTTGTGGTGAATTGGCACAAGGATGAGATTGTTGCTTTGGTAGCTTCATGAAGAGAAGGATTTGGGTATGGTCTGACCTCCACAGGCCACTTGTTTGCCCCTTAAACTTTAGGGAAAAATTATTTTTTTTTAATCCAAAGTGGGTGCTAGGAAAGGCTCCTATATTCTGGAAAACAACAATTGCCCTGGGCTCCATTTATGCATCCTGCAAAGCCCAGGAATTGTGGCTGAGCCCCGTAATGTCGGATTTTGCTCAGCTTCCCTGTGTTCCATGTTTCCTTTCTGAAGCAGGAACGCCATGCAGGGGAACCTGCTGTGCTGAGATAGAATGTGCATCCCCCCAGGCTCTTCCTTCAGCCTCTTCTGAGAATTAGCCATGTAAAATCTATACCCTGCCTGATTACAGAGGTGATTGTGGGCCCAACTTACTCCCCAGCTTTCTTCTCAGCACCGCCCATGGTCTGTATCCTACATGGAAATTGATTTGCTGAACTTCTCCAGTGCCTTGGGCTCAATGGCAGCCTAAGGCTCAGTTGCAACAAAAAAAGGCTGAGTGTTACCTGCACTGTTCTGGCAGAAAATTAAAGAATTGTTGAAATGTATGCTTGTAAAAATAAATAAGTAAGTAAGTAAATAAATAAATAAATAAATAAATATGTATGTATGTATGTAAATAAAAAGAGGAATAAAGATTTGTTTGGAGTTTGTCTCCACTTTTAGCTGTAGTTCAGCAAGTCAGTGTGTCTCATCATTTGTTCAGAAATCCTACTTTGCAGTGGAATTTCTTCAGGTAAAAATTGACAATATTTCTCACTGAAGCTCGCAATTCAATACGTTGATGTTTTATTTTTATTTTAATGATAAAACTTTGTAGCTGGAAATGCCCTTTTTTGGTTCCACTAGAGTTTATTTCTGATATCTTGTTTTACTAAATCAATCCCAGTTTTGTGGGAGTAGAAGATACTCTTCTTGGGGAGAAAATGCAGATAAACAGTGATCCTTGAACATATTTGTCTCTGCTGCATTCCCAGCCTTCATTTTTCTGATCACTTACCATTAATAGCTCTTTGCTCAAAATATCTGTGGCCCTTCTCAAACTGATGCTGGCTCCTGAAAAAGAAAGGTCTTCTGCAAGTCTAATTTTGACTTGCTAAAAATTTAGCAAAGTTTGAACAAAACTCCTGCCAAGTGATAGTGGATATTATAATAAGTAACAATTGGAGGAGCAATGTGGTGGCAATACAGGCTCAGTGAATTGCAAAACTTGGACATTTTTGGGATTTAGAAAAGTTTATGTCAGCAACAAGTGTCTGTCAGGGTCCTGGGCTGTGATTTTGGTTAATAAAGAGCAACCTACCTGAGCAGGAGGGAAAAGAAATTCTGCTGCAGTTAAGGTTTGAAATTTTCATATTTTTTTCTCACTCTTACCCTCTCTTATCCTTCTGGTTTCTGCTGATGGCAGGGCCTGAAGGGCTGGCTCTTTGACTAATGGTTGAGTCAGTAATTTTTCCCATTAAATTAATGTATGTATTAAGGGAGACAGGAAGAATTGGTCTCTTGGGGGAGGAAGCAGCTTGGTAGCAAGGCATGGTCAATCCTTTGTTTTGCTGGGATGAGAAAGGAAAGGCATCTGCTACAGGCCCTGGATTTACACTGGTGAGAGCCACTTGTGTCCCCCCAGATTGTCTGCCCACTTCCAGGCTGCAATTTAACAGAGCATTTAGCAGAGCTGGCAGCAATTTTGTACAGTGTTCATGTAAGGAACCCTTCAAACCCGAAGAAAAGCTCATGTGTCCAAGTTTCCTTGATATTTTTCCTTTTTTTTTTCCCCCCTTCCAACCAGTTGATCTTAAGAGAGATACAGTGCATTTCATAAGCCTTGCCTTATAAAAACAAGACAAGAGGAGTCTCCATGCTCCGAAGAAAGCCTGAAAGAAGATTAATTAATTAATTAGGAATCTTTTCTTCTGAGTGCAACAGGCTCCAAGTAACAAGTGAACTTTTCATTTCCAGTAATAGCAGAAATTACTTCAATAGCATGATTGTGAGCACCCGTGGGGCCATAATGTGAATGGTCTTTATTAAGGAATAGACTGAACTTCTGACTATCTTTCTTCCAGTCATTTCCACAGGCTATAAACAACGCCTGGTTTGTTGCTATTAAAAGAGTCCACAGATGATGATGCTGAAAAGCATCACTGTTTAAGTACTCATGGCTTGATGTTAACATGAAAAATATTTTCTCGAACATAAAGTGAATTTGGGTTTTCCAGTGCATTATAGTTTGTTCAGAAGTGGTTGCGCTGGGTGTTTGTGATATGAGGGAGATTTTGTTTGATTTTATGTTTTTTTGTTTAAGTTACTGGTCACTACCCCTCTGTCTTGCTTGATTTTTCAGACATGTGTGAAGTCAGAAAAAAACATGTTGGGGCCTGTTTTATGGGGTTTTTTGGTGTTATTTTGTGCCTGTGTTAGTACCTGATGAAAGAGCCTGGTCTTAGTTAACGATCAGGCCTCATTATATATTTGTTCCCATAAATGACTGCTCCAAGGAGTGACCTTTCCTGAATAACATGGAATTCTGCACAACAATGCTGAGTAAAAACTGAAGCAACCCGTGATCTGCTGAGGTGATATTGAAGACATATCTCTCATGCACAGCAAACCTATGCATTAATCCTATGTTTTGGGGTCTTTAATTGCTTTAAATATTTGCTTCTGGATCTGTGTTTCACACATCTTATTTACATGGTTTATTTTTCATTTTATGAACAAATCGATAACCAGACAGACTCTTTACCACACTGGATTAGTTTTATTTATTCTCTTTGAACTTGATTAAAAAGCTGTCAAACATAAGTCTACATTTTATCAGCAGAATACTTTTACAAAACAGGGTAGGAGATGTGTGTAGCTGGAAACATACATTTCAAAATGAAACAATATTTGATATATTCTAGACAGTTACCCTTTTGTTTATCCATGACAACTGAAACTAACCATCAAATGCATAAATTGATTCAAGTCTAGCCAAGTAATCCTAAGGGCATATGAAAAGGCTTTTTTTTAAAGTTCTTTCTAGATGAATTTAATGTAGTTCACCAATAAAGCATCCTCAGGAGCACAATACAAATGCTACAGAACATGAGATAGCTGGGGAAAGCAGGCAGATGTACAGTGTGATGAAGAATCAAAATGGATGTTACATTAAAATGAGCAGTCATGCAATGTCTTCATTTCATGTACTGCATTTAAGTAAAAATGCCAAAGTTCCAATTCTATTTTTCATTTCTTTTAGGCACTGTTATGCAAATAGTGACATTCTCATGTTGTTTGTGTTTATTTTATTTGTTTAAAACCATTCAATGTGATTTTTTTTCCAGCTCTTGGGGCAGACAAATTGAATATTCATCATGTCTTTAATTTTCAACGTATATCAAAGAGAAAGGTAGATTATACTCAGATTAGCTGTGAATGATCTGGTGCTTTAATTCATTGCTTTTAATATATATATTTTAATCCATTTTTCACAAACCTCCTCAATTATTATCTGTCTTTCTGTGCCATTGCATATGTTGGTAAACAGCATTTTCTATGGTCTAGGGCCATATGCTGTATGCTCAGCTTGCAGAAAAAGTGACACTTGGAGTGCTAGCATAATGAAACTCTCAAAGGGTTAATGCAGAATGCATATAGGCAAATGTTGACAATATTTTTTATTCCAATGTTTGAAAATTAGACACAAAATCATCATTAAGTTTGCACAAAATGAGGCATCTGTCACTTGAAAGAAAAAGAAATATTTCAGAAATATGTTTACAGAAATGTAAAAATATTAGACATCAAGACAGATGTGAACGTTTTCAATAACAGGCCCTGTCTGTCAGTCTTCCTCCGAGCCGAAGATCTTGCTGTACTCACTCAGCATGAGTTCAACAATCTGATTTTGGTACAGCATGTGGACTGCCATGTTCCCTGTCTCCTTTTCAGGTCTAAGGAGGGTTGGTCCAAAGACAATTCCTAAACTTTGTGTTGACATAAGATTCACGGATTCCTTGGCTGCTATCCTGTTGACAAAGAGGAAAGAATTGGTTAAAAAAGAAGGGTGTCGGAGGAGTCACTGTTGCTCTTGTGGCACATTGAGGCACTTTTTGACTGTTTCTCCTGGTAGGGGTGTTTGTTTGGTTAACTTATCAAAAAGGAAGAAAACAGAGAGGCAGGAGAAATTTCTGCCAGTGTGGCAAACAAGGAAAAGGGGGGTTTTTTGGTGCCAGGGAGATGATTCCCTGCTTCCCTTAACCTGGTCTCCAGCGCTGAAAGAGTTGTGAAAGCCAAAAAAAGCCCCTTAATACAGAGCTCATATGAAACACATTCCTTCTGCTAATTTAAATCCAATAAAGTGAGTATGGTCTGAAATGGATTGTGAAATTTATGTAACTAAAGACTTTTGCATGCCTTATCCTGACACAAAGTTTCTTGAAAGACACAGAGACCACATACCTTAATGAGACGACTTAGAAAATAATGGTAAGGATTATAACCTTTGATACCTTTATTACCCACAAAATTACAAGAGAAGGACTATTATTATTAAAAGTTGATCTTGTGTCTGTATTAAGACTTAATATTCCTGTGGAAAGGGCATTAAGGATGGAGAAGTCTGGTCTAAGAACAGTACAGGTTTAATGGATGGAGTTTAGGTAGGAAGTTTGGCATAAATCTCTGCGGTGGTGAGTACAGACTAAGTAGAAATCCATTTCCCTCAGCCCTCCAGAATATATTATGTATCCTGGGGTTGGAAAGACTAGTAAATGAAGATACATATTTTATAAATAAATTGCACAGCTCTACCAAGGAATGCAAACTAAATGCAACTTTATTATGGAAATGTTTGAATTTATGGATGCTTCCTTAACCTGCTACTTTTAAGTATTCCAAGTGGACTGTTGAAGCCAAGTTCTGCTTTCCTCTGCCATTGTCGCTCGTTTACCTTTTTTAAGTCCAGAAAGTCATTTAAAAGCCATCCCAGCTGTCTCCGTTTTCCATACCTGTTGCTGATTTTACAGCAAACCACACTATAAGGGAAAGAAACTTTGTGAGACCTAATGGCTTCAGGCACTTAAAAAAGTGGTTTTTTTCATGTTACTGGGAGGGTCACACAGCAAAAAGCATCTCTTGTGGATTTGTGCCAATCTTGTCGCTTTCCACATTCCTGGAGCATCAACACTCATGGTTTTATGTTTTTTTCCCCCCATATATAAATAGGAAGAATTACTTCGTTCTGCCTCATGCTAGTAACCGTGGTGTCCATTGCACAAAACACTCTCCATATGGCACTAATCAGATTGGCTTAACTATTAGTTTCTTAAAATACAGCATCTTCATTAATTTTTTAAAAAATTAATTATCTTTCCTCTGTGGCAATATTAATATATCATCTCTTCTCTTAGGAGTTCAGAAAGTCTCAAAAGTTAGTAGTTTTGTTGCCAAGCGACTGCGTGGGCTTCTGATGGATGTCACACATCTTTATCACAATTAAAAATGTTACAGAGGTGACGAGATTGCTTTGCTTGATGCCACTTATGCAGAGGCATGTACAGCAAGCTTGGGACCTCTCCAGGAAAGAGGCTGGATTTCTGTTGAGCTCGTTATGTGGTTAAATTTGGAAACTTCAGAAGGTATTTGGTGATGACGTCAGCAGGAGTAGAGATGCATCTTCACTGGGGAGGGAAATTCAGCAGCTTTGTCTTGGGTAACTTTATAAATAATCAATTTAGCAGCACCAGCCATGGCTTTGCAATGAGAGGGTGTTGATAATGGATGGAGCTGGAGGAGAAGCCCCTTGTAGGGAGAAGGAGGAAATGGACCATGGATGCGCAGAATCAGGGTGAAGAAATGTGGCAGCAGAGCTCATTTTACTGAAGAGTCAGGAGGGGAGTGACTTCCTTTGTCTGTAAAATGTGGAGCAAAGTGTTGAAATGGATGCAGAAAAAGGAACATGTGCAGCCAACCCCTCTGCTTTTCCTTGCCATCTTCCTGAAGGAGAATAATTTCCCTGGTTTATCCTGGAGATTCCATCCTTCTCACGACATCCAGGCAAAGTCCAGGCATGATAACACTTCCCAGCAATCAGGAGGTGGGGATATGGCACGAGACAGTGGAGGAGGTGCATGGTGTGTGTTGGTGATGGAGAGGAACTGACTCTGGTTCCTCAATGCATAACGTGGCACAAAGAACATTTTGTGAATCTGGGGTCCCTGAGCTTGGTGCTAGAGTAAGCAGTGTTGTACTGAGAAAATATCTTGAAAATCCTTGCAGTTTTCATGCAGTTTTCACCACAATAACAAAGAAACACAAACCAAGCAAACTTGGAAAACATGGAAAGTCTGAATAGTTAAATAATATGCGGTAAAACACAGCTACTGGAGGGGTAGGAGGAAGGAATTCAATCCACCCTGAATAGAATAATTATAAGTTTTGAACTTTATGTCTTTTTGAATTACAAATATTTACCAAAGAAATTCTATAACTGATATTTTTATCATCTGTCCACAAAAGAAGTCAAAGCAAATCAAAATCAAATACGCACACTTAATGCTATTACTGTAGCTACTAAGCAAAATTGAGTTCTTAAAAGACAAAATCCTGAAAAAATGGGCAAGAATTCTTTTTTTGGCAAGGAAAAGAGCAGAAAGAGTGATACACCATTTTCAACATAAAGGGTGAAAGGAAATGCCAGAGGTACTTTTTGTCAAGCCCAAATGAAAGGAGCAATGATCCATCAATTTAAGGTTATTTTAGAAACAATCTATAATCCGGTGCCACAGATGTTGGAACCATATCAAGAAATTTTTGGGTGCTACACTGCACAAGATTTTTATTTTTTTTTATCCAGAATAACTGAGCTTCAGGAATGTCTTCATTCCTTAAAATCACAAGTCAGGAGACATGCAGAAAATACACTTCTCATTATTAATAGTAATGAAATTAATGATGTATTGAAACAGCAGAAGTGTCTGATAGGAGGGCTGTGGTGTCAATGGCAGATATATAAGGAAAAATACTTTGAATTTATGCTTTGGCTGTTGCCAAGGCAACTGCAAGCTGGAAAACGTGTGACAGAGAGCAGGGCAAGTCTACAGCTAAGAGGGTCATTGTATGGTGAGTTGGCTCTCTATTTCCATTAAACCTACACTTTTCAAACTCTCTAAATAAAATCATTATTAATTTTGACATTTGGAAAGCACACTGGATTATTGCTCCAAACACAGTAGGTGTTAGGAAATGTTCTGCATCCATTTTTACTTTGTAGTAACTCTTGAGGAGGAGAAAGGGTTTGAACAGTGACTCTGGCTCCCCAGCTTCTAAATATTCCTATTGCACATAAAAAGTTGGGGAATTCAGGGTACTTGGGGAGGAAATCCCTCTTGGAAAGGACACTGCTTTATTGTAGGCTGGAAAGTGTTGGAGTGCAGAGCCAGCTGCTTTCAAAGCTGCTCACTTTTGCTTTCTTATCCTTTTCCAGCCTATGAGGATTTAATTTTTTCAATGTCAGGGGCATTTCTACCCTTAGAAGAACTGGTCTAGCCATGCCTGGTATTGTTTCACTGTTTTAAATTATATTTAAGGGTAACTCTTCCATGAACTGGTAATATAGACTGTGACTAAAGGACAACACATTACAAAGTGAGTGGGTTAGAAGAGTAAGAAGGGGTCTCTTGATTTGAGGTTATAGGCCAGAATGGCAGGTGTGGGAAATGCCAACCCTGAATTCAGTGGAGAACCGAGGGATAAAAGTAGGTTTTGATCTTATCAGAATCCTGTCCTCCAGGTATGGACAACATTTGTGTTCACTAGGGAAGTCTCTGCCACTAGAGACAGACACCAAGATCTACAGAGAGGTCAAGAGAGAATAAAGATAAATAGGAATAAAAAAACACTGCAAAAAGTAAAATAATGCTTTATTTATGGCATCTCTCCTCTAGGTATAGAGGTATAACCTTATAGAATTAGGAGCCAGCTGCTCTCTGAGTAGGGCATCCCATGACAGCCCATTTGGGTGAGTTTTGCTGGACTGTGCTGGTGACCACTGTCACTGCCAGAGCAGCTCATCCCAATGGATGATGGGTCTGATTTGAAATGTAAGTTCCTGTGAACTGCCTTAATAGGTCAAAGTGTGTGCATCCCATTGATTCACTTTGCCAATAATTATCCTCAAATTAGCCAATATCTGTTTCCTATCTATTCTCAGGCGTATGCAAATGTAATGTTGTAGCTTAAGGACTTGGCCGTGGGAAGGGCTCAGCTGCCTTCAGCTCTCCCCAACAATAATTTTGTTAACAGGCCTCTTCACTGCACTGGTACAGGCCAGTTTTTATGCAGCAGCCTTCTGACTTTCGCTATTGCAGAGCTCCCAACAATCAATTTGTTAAAATTTGTCTCTTATCATGAACATCTTCCATCTCAACATTTTACGCTCCTCTCCTTCCCAACTGCCGGTTCACAGGAGTTAAAAAATAACAGGTATTACATACTTTGCTTTAGTGACAAGACATTTGGGAAGGAATCATCCAACCTTGAAATAAAATCTTTATTGAAAGCAATTCTACATCCATGCCAGTCAGATACTTTGTATGATCAGAGGAGGTGTCCCAGGGGAAAGCTCAGTGCTGAAGACAGGGTTGATTACTTGGACCTCCTGTCAGTTCTTAACTCATTGACAGTGGCTGAGACATTCAGTACAACTTTGTTTTCTTTATTTGGAAGTAAAGTTAATATACTTACCTTAACTGTGCCAAATGTACTGGAAAATAACCTGATAATAAAACGTACCGTCCTAGGAAGTGATAATGTCTGTGTGTGTATAAGCACATTTTTGCAGGGCTTTTGCAGATGGGTTTTTCAGTGTTAGGAAGGAACCACAGCTACAACATGATGCACAGATAACCTAAACTCTCAGGTTTTTTCTCAACATATTTCCTTTTCATTTAAGGCCTGTTACACACTTTCCTGAGATGCAGCATATCACAGCCACATCATTTTCTGTCATCTATTTATTTCAGTTCAGCTGCAGTCACTGTTTTTTGAGAAGAACTTGAGTGGATTTTGGTACTAAAAAGACAAGTGTACTGCAGCTTTGAGAGTCCCTTTTAAAGCACAAACAACAATAAGGGTCCTATAACAGATCAAAACCTTGCAGAGATATCCATATCCAGCTGGATACACCAGCTTAGGAGAGAAATCAAAACTCATCCATCGTGGAGAAAGAGTGCAGGTCCTGTGCACTACTTAACTCCATCCTGGGAAACTTATGGAGGTAACTGGTGGTAAGTGAGGCCCTGATGCCACTAACTCTATTTGTGCAAACTGTGCAATTCCTTGCACTGCTACCCAGATAAATTTAAAATTAGATTTTTGCTCAGTTGCATTACAGTGACATTCACCAGCTGATGAAGCTAAGCAAATGCAAACATCACCAGTGGAGTCCTCAGCTTGTGAGATCTGTGTAAAGTGCTGGGAACAGGGAAATTGGTGTGTATGGAACTGAGACCTGAGGCTTCTGCTTATAGAGGAGCTCCAAAACACTACAATGTCTGTCCCTTTCCAAATGTGCCACGTGTCTTCCTCTGCAACAAATAAGCACAATTCAGGGGTCACAGTGCACTAATACAATTTTAAGCTACTTGCATTCTAGCTGTGTAAAACATGAAGGTGTTTTAAATCCCTGCTTGTTCCATAGGTAGAATTTGAAACAATAGCCAGGCTGGTAATAGAGAAACCAGGTCATGGCGCATTATATGCTACAAGAGGGGTCAGAAATAGTTCAGACATACTTAAGAGCTTGCTTTTGCTGAAAATAGCCTCGATGGCTCCTGGCCTACAGAAACTCCATAGGCTTCCTGTGCTCTGCAGCTGTGGGTTTGTGTTACAGCTCTTTGGGAAAAAATCCCTGCTCTCCAGTCGCTCTGGGATACAAGAACTAGCACTTGATGCTGTCTTCCTCCACAGAGCAGGCTTTAAATGTGACCATTGGGTGGCTATAAATAGCACCTGGACAGCTGACAGGGACCCGGTGGAGAATGGGCTTCCTCAGGGGATCCCCCGCGTATCTCACAGCACGAGCCCTTCCCTGGATGAACTGCCTTGGAGCCTGGCCCCAAACGAAAATAATAACTAAACTAACTCCGAACATTGCTTCACAGTTGGCTGAATAGACTGTGAAAAGCTGAAGAAAGGCATTTATTCTGGCTTAGCCTGGTTTAATGAGAGAACAGTTAAAAATAAAGTCTCCTCAGCGCTGGGTGAGCTTTGCTCCCCATTCGATGACCCTGCAGAAGAGCTTCCCTTTGCACCTCACAGTGCCTGTCTTGTGGAGAAAGACTTGATTTTCTGGGTGGCTGAGGACAGCATCTGAAAGCCCAGTCAGATATCTAAAGACACTCCAGCCTCTACAGGGGCTTCATTCAGGAAAGTGCTTGGGAGAAGTCCTGCTTGTTCTTCTGCACAAGGGGAGGTGCTCCTGCTCCAGTGAGGGCCTCTGAGAGGGGTGACAGCTTGTCTGCACATCAGCTTTGGGATTGTTTGTTTTTCTGGACATCTTCTGAGTCACAGAAGATCCAAAGTAAGGAGTGGCACACTGATGCATGGACAGCAAGGGCAGGAATTCATCACAACCTTGTGGCTCCACCAAAGACCCCGGTGTGGACAAAGGCTCAGGTCCCACTGCCCCAAACCAAATTGTATCAGAGATGGATTCAAAATCTCCCCACAAAATCTTCTCTATTACAAAAATTCCCGGTCTGCCTTTTGGAAAACTGATCCAAGTGGGTGACCTGCTCGGTTCTTCCATTTGTTGACAGCCAACACCCTGCCCTCCCAGTGTGGCTTGGGTTTTAATTTCTTGTGTGTGAATGCAAACTGATTCTGGCTGGTGCTCTTCAGAGGACAGATCTGGCTGGCCCGTGTGGCTGCTGTGCCTGCAGTTTGCCTGTTTGGGCACAACCTTTTGGTAGGAGTCAGCTGAAGGCCATGAACTTCCTCAAGGAGCATCCTGGCCTCCTCTGGCTGCAGCTCTGTACACTGGGCATTCATTTTTGCCTGCTTTAGCAGCTCTGGAACAGCAAATATAGCTCAGACAAGAGCAAACCCCTGCTCAAAAGTCACACAGGCACTGTGAGGATGAGCCTCTCTTTGGGGAGGGGATGGGAGAGAGCAGAACCCCCTGTGACAGATGTTGGGTAGATGCTGATGAACTTCTTAGAGGTGTTTGGGTATTAGAGTGATAAAGGCAGTATGAGAGTACATAAAATAGTATCTGTTCAGACAGAGCTATACCGCCTTAATACCTTAAATGTATTTTTGGCTGGTGGTGTAAATTCTGCTGTGCTTGATTTTTTTTTAATTTATTTTTAATTCTATTTCTGATACTTTTTTTTTTTTTCTCCAGCACAATTAGCTTATTGTAAAGACCAACCTGTCAACCTAGGTCCTGGTTTTTTTCTCTTTTGTGGCCTGTCTGGTTCAGAAGGAAACAGATAGTTGAAAATAAATAAAGCTTTAACTTTTTAAGTTGCTTAAATATTTTTGTTCAAGAATGCCTGAAGCTACAATTTCTTGTAACACTAAAAATATAAAGCAGTTAGTACCAATCTCGCTTAAATCACGAATTGTAAATATAGAACCTTTATCATCAGCACAGCACATCCAAAAATGTCTTTGTAAAATAAATCAAATTATATGAGTTAATTGATTCCAGGCAACATCAGCAACTGCAGGTGGAAACTGAATAACAGGATGTTTATTAATGAGGGACTATTAATCAAAATTGACAATATCAATCCCTGTTTCTTTTATTTGAATTCTACCTGCAAAATCCATGAACATGCTCTCTGGATTTTGAAATAAAAATTTAAAAGTAAAGAAAATGCTGACACTTGGGATTTTAGCTTTAGATGTAGGGCTATTTGTTTAAACAGCGAAAGGATATCCTAAATCCAATTTGACAGGCAATGCCAAAGATGCCAGTGGTAATTAATTAGCACTTAATTTAGACCACAGAACAACAGGATATGGAATTGGTGCTCAGTGCCATTTCCCCTTAGGCTTCATCTCATGAGGGTCAGGAGTATGGCTGTTGCATTGAAGGTCAGTAAATAAATTGGGGGAACACATTGACACTGGACTTTTCATGATAGATATCCTTCACCCTTATTGCTGCCTCTGGCTATGGCTGATGAGAAAAGGACTGCAATTGTTCTGTGAAGAATGCTGTGGTGCCCAGGCTCCAGTGGAGCAAGGTGGTGCCTGAGCTCACAAGTCCAGCAGTCACCGTGCTGGCAGGGAAATGCCCCAACTCTGTGCCTGGGCTGGAAATAAACTCCTGACTGTAGCACAGAGAGCTTGAGGAACTCTGACAGGCGAGAAAATTCACTTAAAAGCAGCCCTTAAGTTTGCTAGATTTGTGAGCTTAGCTTTAGATTAAGCATAATTAAAATCAAGGGAAGATTTTAAAGTGAGGTTAGAAACTAGGTCAGCAAGGGAAAAAACACGTTTCCTTATTATCCTCTTGTCTTTGTCTTAATAATATTTGGTACTCCTCCGTAGAGCTAAAGGCTCTTAATAAAGGTGGATTAATGTTATTAATAGCATTGTTTCGTGGTGGGGACACTGAGGCTTTGATGTGCTTAATGATGGACAAACAGAAAGTACGTGGCAAAAAAGCAGAACCACCAGTTCTGGTTTGCAAGTCCATGAGAGAAGCCACTGTGCAGCACACCCACAGCAGAGGGGACATGGACAGCACACAGGAAACCCCATTCCCCAGAGGCACATCAGCTGAATTCTTTGGTTCACATTTACTGGTGAGAAAGGTAGAGGGATGACGAGACTCTGTATTATAATTTAATCCTCCCGCTCCCAGTAAAATTAGTGCATCTGTCAGAAACTTGTGTGCTCTCTGTTCCAGTATTCTCTACCTCCTAAGGAGGGCCTCAGGTGGAAGGTGTCAGCACTGCCACTGCTATTCAGTGATGGTACAGCTTTCTGAAATTCTTCCAAACTGTACATCTCGATGCCTAAATAGCCTAGTTCCCCATGTCCCACAGGGTGCTGAACAATGGGAACTTCAGCATTTCCAGCAGGGTGGTTCTTGTTGCAGATCCAGCTGCACTCCACTAGCACAGCTCTATCCCCTTGGTCCCCTGAAGGGCTGTCTGCATTGCTGCATCATGGAAACACCGAGCTAGACAGCAGGCTCTGCTCAGAAAATGTATTTTGGAAGCCCCAGGTTAAGAGTTATTTTAACTTTCACTTCATCACGCCCTTTGCAGCATCTCTCTCTGGGCAGTGAGTGAAATTTTGATTACTCCGAAAGTCACTGACAAAAATCCCAGTGACTGGAAGTCACAACGGAGTCAGAATTTCACCTTATATGAGCTTAACTTTTCTCATTTTGGGTGATATCTACTTTTACTAAGTGGAATTACTGCTTTTGACTATGTTCAATCTATAACCTCTTGCAGCCTTCAATTACAGCCTTTTTGTGCTATAATCCAGTTGACAGTAAATAACTCAGCCCTGGATATGACAGGTTTACTTTCTGACTTAGAGCCCAGAAGGGGCAATTGAGTGGAATTTCAGGCTGGCATGTTGAGCTGTAGACAACCTGCCCAGAAATTCATCTTTTCTTGTGAGTCCAGAGAAGCCCATGAAAACAGTTTCACTAACAACATATTGGTTTTGCCCAGTGTCAATTAACGAATTAATTATTCAGTTCTGTGAGAAATGCAGTAATTTTTGACATTGAAATCAGAGAATGTGACAAAGAATTCCATAAAATTCAAGGAAAAAGCTCTCACCGCAGTTTTCATTTTCTGTGAATTTTTATATCATAGCATCTTTGAATCAGTTAGTTTGAAAAAGACCTTTAAAAATATCTAATCAAAGCATTGCAATTACTTCATAAATTATTTTGTTTCAAGTATTTTCTAAAATAATTTAAAAATTCAAATGCTGGCCTATTAAGTGTCCTCAGAAAAAAAAAATCCCATTTCAAGAATCCGTTATTATCACCATCTTGTTGTTTACATGAGAGTCTTTTTGTGGCAATTTACCCAACAGAGATGATTTTCTATGGGATCTGACCTCAACCAGGATTCCTCCTCTTCCAGGTTCAGTTCTGAGCTCTCCACAAGCTGAGATTGCAATATATATGCGCTGCATTTGTATCAGATTTGAAAGATGCTTTAACATGCCTCCCAGCACCACGATTGTTTCAGCCCTGATACTGAGCACGAGTAGGATGAACGCAGCTCTTAAATGCACTAGTGAGTACGTGCCACGAGTCTTTGATTTCTTTAAACTTATTTACATTTTACTTGCCCTTGAGCACTGAATTTACCGTGTCAGCATTGTCTTTTCTACTTACACTTTGTCTGTCTTGTCCGCTCACCTTAGCTTGATGTTTATATTTTTGTGCACGTGTTTAGACCGCTGCACTGAATGCAGGGACTGCCTGGAGTGGAGGATTTTCCGTATATTGTGTCTTTCTAAGAGGTACCCTTTGTAATACTGCAAGTTCTGCAATATTTCCCGGCTTTAAACCAGCTTTGAATTTTCTCATTAGTTCCTTTAAAGTCAAATACCCATTCACACATGTGCTGGTCTCAGAAGACTCTGCCTTGGATACTTTTATAAAGTCTTTATTCTCTCCACAGTCAACCCTACCTCTCTCAGTAGTTGTGTTTCTTTCATCTTTGAAGCTTCAAGTGACCAGGTTTGCCAATATCTGCTTCTGTCTGACCCTGATCAAAACCTACTGTTAAAAAACTGGTGAGACGACATGGATGAGTCTCTTAGACCTCCTCACCCAAATCATGTTCGACAGAGATTGAAGGATTTAGGAACCACAGGGACAATCTTGCTGTCGGTATCAAGGCCTGCTCATCAATCTTGGGACAACTCACACAGGAAGTGGCTACCAGAACACCTCTCCCCTCCAGCAGAAAATCTCTGACCTGAAGTGAATAGCTGTAAATGGATTTACAGGCTGAGAAAGTGCCCCTCTAGCAAGCATATATTGTAGTTTCAGGATGCAGAGCTGGATAAACATAATTTGAGAAGTAGTGGAAAGCTCTTACTGTGTAACCTGGAAAGGTTAAGAAGCTCCTCACTACAGTGTCCGGGTGAGATCCAAAATGTGCTCAACAGGACATGAAATTTGCCCTGTGATAGAAATCTCAGGGTCGGCTCTGAGTCCAAAGCAGCTGCAGTGACTTTCCATGGGGTGGATGCTCTGAAGGAATGAAAACTCCTTATTCTGATGACACTTTTATGAGACCCTTATCCAGACATGGAAACAATCTGGGTTGTCTGAGGTGGTTAAAGTTGCCTGCTACTACCGCTGCCACAGCCCTGTGGAAATCTCTCTGGACTGAGAGTCTGAACAAGGCAAACTGATGTTCCCAGTAAATTTTACTTACATGGAACGCTTCCATGTGCTCTAGGGCTGTCCCATATGCCCTGTGCTGATAGTGTGTGGTGGCTGCTGGTGGAGTTTGGTGAAGCCTGTGCTTGGCAGTGAGGATGGCAATGATCTGGGAGGTGAGAACAGCTTCCAGATGGATGAAGTGCTATCCTGAGGTGGTCTGGGGAGCCTGAGTCTGGTGCTGACATGGGGAACATGGTGCAAAAAGTTTGTGCTTTTTCCATGAAGGTGCTAGGACAGCTACAGGAGGAGCTGTAAAAATTACAGAACTTTTCTGAATTCCTTTTTCTTGGCTTATCTCCATGGCAAGGGGTCTTCTTTTGGAAAACCACAGCAAAGCTCTGGAGAGGATGTGGCAATGCTGTCAGGGCTGAGGTGGGTGTAGAACCCTCAGCTTAGAGGAGGTAACTGGTTGCATCTTGTGGCCCAGGGGAGGAGGCAAATTGGCTGGGGAGAGCTGCTTCACAGATTTATGATTTTACATAGCACCATAATGCGTAATGTACGAAAAGATAAATATTTTCCATTCAGCAACATCTTGCTGTATTTTCATCTAACTCCATAATTTTAATTATAAAGTGAACATAACCTGTATCAAATTATGATTTTGTTAACATATTGAATGAGGACAAGAAAAATAAATACCAGATTTTATACTGTACAGGCACATGAAGGTATAGTAAAAAAATCTGGTTTCCTTGACCACATTGTCATAATATGCATATATAACTGCTTATTGAATCCAGGCTGTGTAGACAACAGAAAGAACACTGGCTCCATACCATCACAATGCATGCCCACAACAAAGAGGAGGAAAGAACAGGCTCTTTCATTGTGTGTTTCTAAGTATTACCAACATAAGGGCTAAAAACTACCTCTGTCTGAAGTGTATCTATACACCCATGCATAAGTTATTAACTGGGCTCCCTCAGCACAGTTGCTGAAAATATTAATATATTCAAATTATATTCTAGCTACTGCAAAAACAGTAGATCAGACAAATGTATTAAAATCTCTTCAGACAAAAGGAGTCATGTTATTTATAAAGTTCCTCCCCCCCCCCCCCCCCCCCCCCCTTACTGGAACTCAAACCTTCATTGTATAGAGTACACGAGAATGCAAGATGATCCTTAGATGTCAAAATGTGGCTTAAAGTTTGAATGTAATCATAAAACAGTGACTCCAAAGTTCGCCATAAACAAATTGTCACTGGCATTATGTAACTTGGACTATTCACAAAGTATAAAAGACGGGAAAGAATAAAAGGTGGCTGCCAAACACTAAGGGCCAAATCTGAAGGTCGTGCCAAATTGCGCCAGTGGGCTGGGAATTGCAAACCCAGCGTGGAATTCGGATTTACACTCCTCGGTTTTTGGGCTGCTCAGAGTGAGATTAAGGCTATTTTTTATTCAGTTTGTCAGTGAGGCAGCAGAGCAGCAACCAGTGGCTTTTGCAGCCCCCCTGCTCGCTCTTAGTGGGAGATGGGAAAGTGGGATAAAAGTTTCCCAATTACCACAGGACCCGTTCTTGTGCAGAGTGGCTTTCTGGGCTGCAAGCAGGCACAGCCAGCAACCAGCAATGCAGCCTGGAAAGGGAAGCATCGCTTTCAAATCTGGTGGTCCTGGATTTTTCATGTTAATGTTCTGTAGGGTGCTGCCTCTTTGGCCCTGCTCTTTGTCCAGACTCCTCTGAAAAACTGATTAATGAGGGAAGGCCATTCACCAAGGCAGAAGGTCTTGTTTGTGAACAACAACCAATCATTCATGGATAGTTTCCTTCAGCCCAGCTTTAGGTGTAAAGTACATCTGATAATACATGCACTGCACAGATTTAAATTGCAGCTAATGATGTTAATGCCCCACCAAACTTGGTGGTTGCCCCCTTTCCCCCTGCCCTCCCTTTAAAAAGTAAAATGACATTTTTTTCCCCAGCCTGAAATAATTGCTGAAGCAGAGATACTGGTTTAACTCATTATGAATTATTAGTGGAAAAGTGGGTCTCAGAAGTATGTTACATCTGAAATATTTTTCGTCACTTGAACATGTGCTGTCCAGAACTGGCCCTGTTCTACCAGGCACTGGGAACAAACACTTCGCATTCACAGATGCTCCTAATTTGGTGTGGTTTGGAGTGTAATTTAGATCAAACGTATCCATGTAAATGAGTCAGGGTTTCTTAATTAGGTGCCTCTAAAGAAAAAACTTGGACCACATCAGTAGGTGTGGGTGTGGTGCCCACAGTACTGGAATCTTTCTATAGATGAAGCTGAGTTTTGTTCGGGCACACTGTAGGTTTTTCTTTCCTTTTTCCTTTTTTTTTTTCTTTCATTTTTTTTTCTAAAGCACAATAATAAATCTGCAGATGGCATAGACATAAAGACGCTACTTCAGAGGAGCTGTCTAAAACACTGTCTCTTTGGCAAATGCCTTAAAGTAGGTCATTCTGCTGTGATTTAGGTTTATATTTCATTGCCAGCTTTTTGTTCCCATTACAAGTAGGGTGCATTCCAGTCCACAGATTTGCTCTTCCTTCCTTTCTTTTTTTTTTTTTTTTCAGATTGGTTTTTATTTACAAGAATTTGTAGATCTTCATAAGAAAATGGCCAATACCCTGTCAGAAGTAGTAATCATGCACTTGACCACAAAAAGAGATGTATGAAGGTGATAACCTGTAAATAGTGGAATGTAAAGTACCATTCTCTGGAAGGAAAAAATTGTATTGATTCTCTTAACATGGTGATTGAAATGATTGCTGCATCTTTTGCAGTATGTGAAAAAGGATTTGATCTAATGTCATTCCAGAATGCTCACAAGAGAAGGGCCCTAGTTGTTCAGGTATTTGCTTTTGCTTTTTATATATTTGCCACTGAAAAGCATTTATTTTATAGCTTATTAAAAAAAATAAAATCAAGGGCTGTTTTCCCATCAAAATGCTGGGGGATTTACATGCCAAACTCCCACTAGCCTTAATGAATTACCTGCATAAATTCCCTTTAAATCAATAGTAAAATAGATCCTATTGTGTTATATTAATTATTTTGCACAGAACGCTGACATTTTGGCCTTAAAACCTTTTGTTTTGTTTTGTTTTGTTTTTTTGAGTTCCAGTGAATATATGAGGAACTTCAGGCAAATTATTTATTTCACAACCTTAATTCTGAGAAAAATCACATATCTTTAGGCACAAAAATGAAAAGCATTGCAATTTACCCTTTGATGACCTGGTCGTGGACATTTGTGTGTTAGGGCCCAAACTCCCCAAACAGCAAAAGAAAAAAGAGCCACTGTAATGAATTGAGCACTCCTAATTTTGGCCAACAAAAAAACCATTTGAGCTGGAAAGAACACTAACCCCAAGCAATATTAAGAGGTTACAAAATCACATAAATTAACTCCACCGGTGATATTTTGCTGAAGCTGAGGCGAGTGCAAACCAGAAGCAGGATTCTCACGTGGTCCTGATTAACTGAAGAGTCCTTAGCAGCAAGCAGCCCTCCCTGGGATGTGCTGGCCAGATGCACTCGTACACCCCCAGCACATGGATGAGCCTTCAAAGGCTTTGGGGGGCTCGGCTGGGGGATTGGGGAGCCAGCAAAGAGTGGAAGTGAGAAGTGTTGGCTGTGTCGTGGTGGGAAAGTGCCTTACCCTCTCCATTCCTCACTTGCTTTATCTACACAACTAGGATAATAAAACTTACTGACCTGAAAAGGAAGTTAGGAGATTTAATTAATGTTTGAAAAGCTTTTTTCGAGATCGTTTGATACTGAGTAATGCGGGATGAACAATAGGAGCTCTTGGAAACAGGGGCTCTATCTATCAGGATTTGTGTACTGCACTCAGCACAATGGTGCCGTGCAGCCACAGAGTCAACTGTGTCATAAATATTTAAATTAAAACTATGCTAATTATTTTTATCATTCTGTTATTTGCTGATACACCAGTTCAGTACTTGGTAGCACTGAAGAGTACTGAGTGCAATTATTTGCCTGACTGTTATGAAAATCAGGGTTTATATTTTTAAATACAGTTGTGGAAATAGGAAGTAGATGGAAGCAAGGGGTGAAAATATGGCTTTAATTACTCATCGTGCTTCTTGTTAAAAGCACTAAGCTGTAGGGTATTCTTTGGGGAAGAAACTTTGTAAACTTTCTTATTCCTCAAAAAGCAGGATTTGGCATGACTGCAAAACCCTCGGTAGCAGGTCACCCCAAACCCAAAAAATACAAAATCAAAATGCACAAAGAGGCTTTTGAGAGACCAGATTTTTTTTCATTTTTTGTCTTTAACCCAAAGGTTACTCCTGTCCTGTGCACACTTGTGCCTGGTGCACATTTTCTTGTGTCCACTAATTTTCCAGAGGCTGAGTTTAGTAGACTGATGAGAGCTTAACAGAGAGAAAAAGGGTTTAATTCTTCTCCTTCCCCCAAAATGAGCCCTGGGAAGCTGTGGTAAATGGGATGAGTGTTGGCATTGCTCCAGCTCCTTTGTAAAAACTTCCATAGCTGAAACTGAGAAAGGCACGTGCGCAAAAGCACATCTCAATTGATATTTGCCCTTCTCAAGTTGAAAGATGATTAAATCATTCCATATAAATCTTAAAATGCCACTCAGATATACCTAAGTCTTTTGTTTAAGTGGTCAGCCCACCTACTTCCTCCTCTGGTGCAGGAGGATATTTCTCCCCCTCATATTTCCAGTAGCTGTCCCCAAAGTTTGTAGGAGTACTTTTCTCCCTGCTGCTGTCCCATGGCTGAAAACCAAAAGTTGTCTGATTATAGAGAAAGGTCTTGATTTAAGACTTCATTTCAACAAATAGTCTTTCTTGTGCCTTCATTTAAGGCCTTCTGCACCTTTCTAAATTTGGGCATTTTTCCTGAGGGAAAGTTTAAATGTACATCCCACATTTTGAGTTTTAGCTCTTTCACAGGTTTACTGAAGTTAACCAAATAGAATTTTTCCATTCAGGGGATTGTTTTTAGTTTTTATACCTTTTACCATTACCATTACTACTACTACCACTATTATTATTATTATTATTATTATTATTATTATTATTATTATTATTATTATAAAACTTACACAGTTCTTAGTGTAATCTATTCTTCTGCTGAGTGAGAAGAGGGTTCTCCTGAGCCTACATTTAATATGTGAATCTGCCCAAAAACTGCTGATACGACACGTAGTTTAGCAAGTGAAAATCACATATGTTTGCTACATCTTTCCACCACCAACTTTAGAGGGAAAAAAAAAAGTTTGCAGACATCTCCTGCTTAGCATTACTATAAGTTGTACTTTGACTTCATTTTCTGGTTTTCCCTCAGAATTCTGGGTACTGCTGCTGGATTTGTCATCACATTGTCATTGTGCCCTGGTGTGCTGGCTACTGTGGGATGCTGGCTGTGCATGGTCTTGCTAGCTTTCTTTTCTTTTTTTTCCTTAGTTTTTAAGAGGTAGAAACGAGTCTGTTTAGTTGTATATAGAAAACCTTCGCTTTTCAGAATGCAGCAGCCACGAGTTGTGAGGTTTGAGGTGGGGGTACTGTTCCTCCCCACAGTTTGTCAGGATTGGTTGGAATTTTTGTTCCTGTTCATAGACCTATGAACATGGGGGAAGTTTGTTTTTTTGTCAAAACAGCTGAGGATTAATATCTATGACTTTTGTTAGGTAATATATTAATATCAGTGGATTTGTCTCAGATATACGATGAGACATATTTTCAGTCAAATCGATGCAAAAATTTAGTAGTACGAATTAAGAATTTGGGCAGGAGGGGAAGGCAATTAGGAAGAAAATCATCGCTCTCCCTCTGAAAGGGCAGAAAGCCTGCATGTCATCTGAAAATTCCTTGCTGTGCTATGTGGAGTATGGGAAAAATGGAGCAAAATAAATGGAGTTTCTTGGATTCAAAGGTGAATTAAAACAAATCAGCTCTTGCCTGGACAAGGCAGCCAGATAGGGCACATTAACAGATCCACGTGATAAACCAAGAGGCAACTGCAGAGCTCCCCAGACAACTTGCCTGAAGTGCCTGCCAAGGAGGCAGATGCTGCTGCTGGAAGAATATCTTCCACATTGGGCATCTGGGTTCCGCGCTTCCATGTAAGGGAGAGGGATGCGAGCGTCAGGCTGGCCCCTGCCTTCCCCTTTAATTATTTCCACATCCCTTTTCTAGTTTTGTAAATAACACACGTTATCCTGCCTTTGTGCAGGGGAATCAGGGGCAAGGAGAGGGGTCTGTGTCTCTAATCCCTTTGCAGGGGTGTCCACACGGATGGGTACGGCCAGAGCAGAGCTTGGCTGCCCTGCGCTCCAGCCTGGTCAGATGTGACACAGCTCAGGTCTGGGAGTCGCAGAGCTGCCTTGTGGTGGCAAGGAGCAAAACCTAATAAGCAGAGCAGGCTGAGATTCATTAATTTAACATTAATAAGCACAGCTTATTAGCTCAGGCACAGTGCTGTAGAATGCAGGCACACGGCTGCTGGAGCAGAGTGGCGTCCGCCCTCGCCAGCTCCAAGTGCAGGGCTCAGGACCCAGCCAGGTCCTCCTCCTCCCTGCTGTGCTTTGCATAAGGGAGAAAAAGAGTTTTATGGTCGCTGGAGAAGCTTCTGTAGAAATAAAAAATTTCCCTCCAGGTTTTTAGATTGTGTTGCTGGCTTATCCCGAGACTTTAAGTCAATTAAATTTCTCGTGCCTTGGTTTCCCAATGGGTGTGTAACAGCTGCCTCAAGGTGTTGTGGTGAAAACAGGTCATAAAATACTAAGAAGAATGAAATTCTCCTTCTACCTCACTTGCAGTACAATTTTGTGAGTAAATTATTTGGTACAAATAACAGTTTCTCAGGTAGGGATTGGATGTGCTCAGTTCATGTTTGTGCAGAGTCAAGGCAAGGTTTCTGCATCATTTGATGTCCTGTGTGCACCTGAAGAATGGGACCAGAAAGGTGCATCAGTTTTATCTGGTACCTGTGATTAGCTCACATTCATTGGGCGTAAAAGTCACACGTGAGTAAGGAAGAGGAAAGAGAGGAGATCTGTGGAACTGGTGATGGGACAGAAATATATAGGCTGTACAGAGCAAGTAAATATTCTCTAAACATGTTCAAGTAGAACAGGCTGTCTTCTGTAACCCTTTATTAGGGAAAATCCCTACTCAGATTGGTTTTTTATTGTTTCTTTCCTGTGAAAGTCTATTTGTTTGACTTGCTCATCTTTGGGAAGTAGGATGGATAGCCTAGTAGTAGTTGTGCTCAATTATTTCCAGCATGAGTCATAATAGAACAATTCCTTATGGAATTAGACTGACAAGAGCTGTGTGATGTGTCTGCTCAGCCCCATATTTTGTCTATTTTGCTTTAAGTAGAAGAGATTTAATGGAAAGATGAACAGGGATGTCGGTGGGTTGTGGTTTTTCCTATCAAATGCAAAAACTTGAAAGAACAGGTACTGCAGCCCCGAGCTTTGCTTTTAATCCACCTCCTGTGGGCTTCATACACTGCCCTGTGACTTCTTGCAGCTTCAGAGAGCTTGGTTTAAGAGCGATATATGGCACTGGTGTTAATCCCTGCTGCCAGGCCTTTCCCACAGCCTTTCTCATCACCTGCTTTGTCTGGGTTTCTAAGGAGGACCCTGCTGAAGTGCATTTCCCATTGTTATTTCTGCTTGATCTGGACCTGCTCCTGCAGACTGGATTGCTGCAGAATGGCTTAGGATGAGGCAAAGGTTGGATTCTCATGCTGAGTGTCAGTGAGAGAGAGATGCTCTCAAGTGCTGTATGGAAGTCAGAGGTTCAAACAACTCCATATTCCAGGTCTGTATAGCCCTGTCCTGTCTGTCTGACAGAAAAGAAAGGACAGGAGAAGGGTAGGAGAAAGAGGGGAATGCCATGGAAGCAGCATAGCTGCAATCCTTCATCTTGTCCCCGTCAGAACCCCCTTAAAACCAGTTCAACACTGGGCTATCTCTACCAGCAAATATAAAAACTGCATTAATGTGCCTCAAAAAAAAGCCAGTTTAGTTATTTTTATGACTAATCAGAAACTTTTGAAACTCCTGTGTTTCACCCTGAGAAAGGCCTGTGGTCAAAGTGGGTGGTGCAAATCCATGCTGAGGGACACTGACAACCCTCGTCTGAAGCGTGTCCCCAGAATTAATATAATTCTACATTTTGTAACTTCTCCAAACTAGTCGTGTTTCCTAGACTGATTTAAACAAACCCACATTGTCTATATTTGAATAATATAAGCATCACATCATTACTAGAAATATAAGTACACTACTTCATTCTTATTTATGGAGCGATGAGATCATTCAGACTGACCCCTGCCTTTAGCATCAACAAGTTCAAGAGAACACATATGTTTTATTTGTTTGGGGAATATTTTTGTGCTTTCAGTATCTATTCTGCTCTTGCTTCCATATCAGTGGAGCAAAGCTTATGGAATAGCCCTGTCTTTTCCTGAGGATGAGCTTGAGGCAGAAGAGGCGATTGACCTTCTTCAGAGAGACTCAGACAATTGCTTCCCTAATGCTTAAACCCCCAAATGGCTCCACTGTTACATCCTCCTGCCTTCCATCACTCTGTGCCGCTGCCTGGTGCACCTCTGCATTATGAACTATTGGTATTTCATTTCCCATATTTTGGTGGTTTTATTTTTCCTTTTATTTTCTTTTCTCCAAAAACCCACCAATATCAGTCCGGTTTTGCCAGTTATTCTTCACATCCACAGCAGGAAACAATTGCTGTCCCAAATAGATTATGCTCTAAAAAGCCAAGGCAGACAAAGGAAGTATTATCATCATTTTGTAAACAAGGAACCAAGGCACAGGGAGATTAAATGATTTACCCAAGGTCACCCAGAACATCCGGTCAAAGCCAAGAACTGAACCCACGTCTCCTGAGTCTCAATCAAGTGATTTAACTATGAGATCAAAGAGTTATTGTGTATACCTGATATCTCTCCCCTAAGACATGGCAACAAAACTTTTTACAGGTTAAGATCAATGCCACACAGAGTGCAGTAAATTTTGTATATGGCATATCTGTGCTGACAGCGTGTACCCACTTCTTGCACTCATGTTCTTCCCAGGAAATAATTTCCCTTATTATTCTTCCATTGACAGTCATAAATTATCATCCTTCTCTAGATAACCTGCTGAAGGAGAGAATGTGTGCACACAGTACATCAAATGAACACACAGAAAACTGTTTTTCTGCGAGGCCAAACTCAGTCATTTTATGGACTGCTTAAAATCCTTCCATGCTTAATGAAATGGGGACATTGCCACAACTGTATGGACTTCATTTTGCCATTTCAGCTGGAAGCTGCAAAACAAGATAAAGGATCTACATCTCTTACATGCACATGCCAAGAAATGATCACTATAAAGGCATCATTCATTATGAGCTCAGAGTGGTCTTTGATTTGGAGCCTTTATCACTCCCTCACTGGGGTCAGTATATCATTCCTGGGATGAAATACTCCTCTGTGCCTTGATGGGGCCCAGATCCTGATGTCCCTTCAGTTTTAAGGGTAATTTGGCTGAAGAGGGACTCTAGAGAATGGCATGGGTAGTGTCAACAGCACAGAGGACCAGGGACACGTGTCCTGCCCTTCACATGTCCCTACCCTGAGCTCTCCTTGGGCACCCTGCAGGTCCAACCCTACAGTGGGTGTCTGAGTGAGCCATGGCACCATCTACACTTCCACTTTTATGCTAGGAAGCACCAGAAGAAAACCTGAGGTGAACGTGACACTCTGGGTTGATTTTCTGGGTCAACGTCTCTTGCAAACATAGCTTAGTGAGTGTGGAAACCACACAGAGGAACCTCACAGGGTCATTTTTCTGCCTCTGTGGTATCTCAGTAACATCAGGAGAGTACAGATGCACTTCCAAATCTCTCCTCAGCGTTTCTTAGGTGTTCTGTGTTGTCACAAGCTCCTTGGGAGGGACAGGAGCACACGCTGTGTTTTCTTGGGTGAGGTTATTTCTGATCTCAACATAAGTTCAGTAAAGGTGATTGAAAATCAAAACATGATCATCCAAAAGGCCATTGCTGGAGAAATTCAATCAAACTGGGTGAATGCAATCTGGAACATGCTGCATTTGTCCAATTCAGTGCACCTATAACCTGTCAGTCCTGATGTTTTTGACTGCATTGAACTGTCCTGTTTTCTATTAGAGGAAAAATTTGGGATTTTGCTCAGACATCCTGATTCCTTATGCAGGAATAGGATATATGGACACCAAATTATGGACACCATAAATTATGCTTAGTTTTGCCAAAGAATGTAATTATCTTTGGTATTTTGGATGACACTTCCAATAGGATTAGGGCACCTCATACCAATTCCTTTTTAAAATTATTGATCTCTCAGTACCACGGTTCTACTTACTTCTGTAGGTGTTCAAAAAGGATTTTCATCGTGTCATAGTTGGGTCTAGGGAGTTTCTTTACCAGGCTCCTTATGGATTTGATGCGGGTGGCATTGTCCTGGATTTCTACGGGATGAAAAAAAGAGAAAATGACCACTTGAGTGCCAAGTTAGGAGTTAGGACATTGCTTTTCATAGTGCTGTAGCTGTTACTTTACAAGAAAAGTCATCCTAAATATATAATTAAAACCAGAATATTTCATACCTTCTTTCACCTTAACAGAGAACAAAAGCAGTTTACAAAGATTAAAATTGTCTGGTAATCTTAAGAAAGCATATTCCAGTTCACAGAAAAATATTTTTTAACTTTTTGTTTATTTTACTAGATTGCTGAACCATCTTCGTAAGAAGTATACCTCCAAGAAGAGACCCACATCTTAAATGGAATTTTCCTTTGGAATTACATTTGTCCAGCCTCTGTGATAGGTGCACTTCCCAGGTAATCCTTGTTGTCTTTTTTTTTCTCATCATAATTAAGTCCAGTATATCTATGAAGCTCTGTCTTTACAACCTCATCATATTTAGAAATAAACATTTGCTATTGTTTTCAGTCGTTCATTCTTGTGAAAAATTATTTCAAGAAATTATTCCACTTTAGCTATTTTCTCATACCTGTAACATCCCACAACTGGAATTTCTGCAGGAAAAAAAAAATGTTTCAAACTTAAAATTAGTAATAAAGAATGCAGCACTAAGGGCTTTAATCTCTCCTTTGAGGTGATAAGAACATTTCTATACTTTTTGTTGAGGTACACCTTCCTGTTTCACTATGATTCATGGCTTTGTGGGAAAGGTTTGGCTGATTTTTTCATCTATTTGTTTGAGATGTTGCAACTAAAGCAAAGTCATGTACAACTGTGCTTTCATTTAGGAACAGATTAGATAAGGTACCAGTAGGTCTGACGTAGGGAAAACATCTTGCATGTTACATGCCCTAGATAACCTGAGAACACTTTTCTGATCTTATCATCTATGATTTAATTATCACCTATCATTCTTCGTATATGTTCCTCTTTAATATTCATATTACCCTTGCACTCAGAGATCTCAATCAGGATTAAATCCCAGTTGCAGTAGGTGCTGCATAAGCATACGTGGTGATTAGTGACTTGATTTAAAGATTTCACAAAAAAAAAGTTTCAAGCTAAAATTTTCCTGCAATCAAGCTTAATTTAAAAATTAAAATTACTACAATAATATTCCTTCCTCAGCATGTGTTGCTAATTCCTGTTGAGATTAATACTTCATACCCACAGATATAGATGTTTATAGTGAAATTGTTTTTAATTTTAACAATCGTATGGACATGGAAGACAAAGAGCTCAAAGTAGGAAGTGCATAGGTATTAGTTTCCGATAAAAAACCCCCAAACTTTATGGTGATTTTATTCCATAGGAAGTGAAGCAATTGACAATAGTGATAATGAAGTTAAACACAAATAACAAGAACACTTTCTGTGTATTTATCTCTTGTTCTGGTTTGACCTACAAAAACCCGTAACTCCTGAACAGCACCAGCTCCCCCAGTCTTGCAGTGCAGTCATCTCTTGATGTTTTCTGCCACAAGCCATCACTAATGTTCATTTTTGTTCTATGGGTGGACTGTCCAGTGAAAATAGGTCTGAAGCTACAAATGAAAATGATATGAAATTTGAAGAAGTTAATTTATTATAAGAAGCGGGTTCAAATTCTCTGAGCTTTTTATTTGTGCTGCTTGGTGTGCGTAAATAAAATTACAGAATGATTTAATTTGGAAAAGTCCTCCAAGATCATCGAGTCCAACCTTTAACACAGCACTGCCAAGTCCACCACTAAACCATGTCCTCGAGTGCCACATCCACATGGCTTTTAAATCCCTCCAGGGATGGTGACTCAACCACTGCTCTGGGCAGCCGTTCCAATGTTAGCAATCCCTTTAAGGAAGAAATTTTTCATAATACCCAACCTAAACCTCTCCTGGCACTACTTGAGGCCATTTCCTTTCAGTCTGTGACTTAATACCTGGGAGATGAGACCGACCTCTACCTTGTTACAACCTCCTGTCAGCCTGAATCTCCTTTTCTCCAGGCTAAACACATCCAGCTCCCTCAGCTGCTCCTCATCAGATTTGTGCCCCAGATCCTTCTCCAGCTCCACTGCCCTTCCTTGGACATGCTGTGACATGCCATGGTCTCCCTAGATTAGCTATATTTTTATTAGTTGTATTTATACTACCTTGCCTGTACTGCAGCTTCACATATAACATTTCTCAAGTGGTTTAATTTTTAATTCTGGTTTGGGTTTCCACCTCAGAATTCAATGGGCCTGAGTGGAACTGAGGCAGGGGCGAGCTCAGTGGAAGGAAGGGCTCACTCTTTGTTGCAGAGTATTTGCAAGGAAGTGTTGTACAATAAAACTTTATTGTGTTCTCCTGACGGAAGTGTCTCTGCTCTGAGTTGATTAACACAGATACCAGACAGGGAACCACATCCCTACACCCTCTACTGCCTACAGATGCTGCAATTCTTTGTGAGGTGTATTTGTAAAAGAAATAAAATACACCCCCCATATTAATTTATAAAAAATAATTTTATTGAGAGAATGGCAAGGCTAGAAAGCTTTGTTTTAGGGCTTGCTGTACCAAAGTCATCAGTAGGGGATATTTAGGTAGGCAATAAAGCACAAAAACCATAGAAATTTTGCATAAAATTATGTTGTGCATCGGTCTATTTGTTAATTGTTAGTCTATTGTAAAAGAAGAAAAACCAGGCAACATGTGGTAACTTTAGTCAGCATTTCTGAACTGGGAATGATAAACACCTCTGCCTGGCTCTGGCATTTATCAGTACTGAGATATTATTACCACATAGAGTCACAGCATGGTTACTGTTATCATCAAAAAAAAAGAGCCAGCTAATCTTAATGGTTTGTAAAGCCGTTACCTGCACTGGTCTGACATTTATCATGATCATTTTACCACATGAGTCCTACATTGCAAAGGTATTTTATCTGGAAGGGACATCACTATGAATTATTATTTGCAGCTAGGTAGAAAATTGTATGTTGTAGATACCTTTTCTCATTATAAATCACAGTCACATTTCACCATTTCCCACACAAAGCTGCTGAGCCCAGGCTTTTTGCCATAACACTTAGTCTTGCTCCCTTTTACAGTTCCATGAAAATATTGGGTACTCTTTCATTAAAATGGTTGATATCGGTGGGTTTTTTTAAATGCTCTATACACGCTTGATTTTTCTCTAGTATAAAAGAATTTGTTTTTCTACTTGAGAAGCTGAAGAGGATAAACTGTTCATTTTTTTTATTAAAGCTTACTCTCGCTTCAGTTTTTGTGGCTGGGCTTGTCTTTACTCTTGACCTTGTTGATGGAATATTTAACAGATCAGATGCAAGATCTTATGTTTCATTTGCAATACCTATGTATTTGCTTTATTTCTGTAAAGCCTTCAGTTCCACATTCCTAGAAATTCTTCTCTTTCAGATCCCTGAGTAGAAAAATCTTTAAATTTTTTTTTTTTTTTTTAGGTTTTTCACTTTACCATGCACAAGTGGAGGGAGGAAATCCTTAAACATGGGTTTTTACATAAAGGTGGGGAAAAGTTAACCCCCATCCCTATGCTGTATCATGAAGCCCAGCAGTGCAGGGTGAAAAGGAAGGAAAACACTCTGAACAGCTGTTAAATTCTCCAGCTAAGTCTAGAAAAGGAAGCAGAGCAGTTGTGATAAAAAGAAACAATATTGTGTTTAATTACATTCTTTTTATTGTAAGAAATGGTGAAAATCTGAGGGGGAAAAAAATAACATTTTGGAAAGTTAGACTCTCTTTTCCCCCTGAAAATTTTGAAAGGGAAAGTCGTCATAATCACATGTACCAAATAAAGAATGAGAGGAGGGTTAATCCTCTTTGCATTTTTGGGGGGAAATTTTGGGAGACGTAGGGGATAATTTCAGCAGATCAGGATACTCTGAAGTGAATCACAGATGGTTTTGCTGTGTAAAAGAATCATAGAAAATATATTTAGAATTTGGGTTACTGTCTTTAAAAATAGGGCTGGCTCCCTTTAACAGAGCAAAACTGTGGCGATGCTCTCTTGTTTATATCTAAATGAAGAATGCATTGAAAAAAAACCCCCTCTTACTATTATATAAGCCCTTTTGTAAATGAGCTTTGGATAAACATTTGGGCACAGGAGAAAACATGACGTGTCTCTAACATTAACAGTGGCTGGGTAAAAATGAATGAAGAAAGTAACCTTTAGCACTTGTATCCATAAAGAATACTTAAGCGAATCCCTGAATCTTTCTTTTAATCATTAATTTTAAATGGACATAGATGTTTACAACAAGCCACTTTGTTTCAGAACAGGAAGTCCAGGGTTTATCTCCAATAACTCACGTTGGCTAGGAAGGGATGGATGTCTCTAACCTGACATGCATTCATTATTTTGTAAGGTACTGGGGTCTGACCCGTGACCCTCCTCAGACCCGCTGCATTATTCATGTCCGATTTACTTTGTATAGTTTTACTATAGTGCCCATTTCCCCTTTTCCAGGCATTTCGTGGCTTGTGCATGTTTAATGTTAAATGGCATTTATGCCTCACATTAATGCCTAATTTTATCACAAGCCATGGTTTCTTTTTTATGCTTTCGAGCCTCACGGCTGAACTGCTGAAAAAAAACACGGTGATTTATGATCCTGCACAAAATATCAAACTATTGATCTGCCACCTTTTGTTGTTGTTGGCTTTTTAGGCATGGTTTTCCCTGATTTTCTTACAGGCTCTTCTCACCTTGTTCTGTTTTTTTGGATATGATTTCTGCTGTGGTTAAAACGTCACACACTGTTGCTACAGCAAAATCTGCCTGCCAAGAGTTTTTCCAACAATTCTCAACTGATTCGGCTGCCGAGAGAAAGACGGGTCTTGTCTGGGGCTTTTTTTTTTCTTTTCCTTTCTTTTTTTTTTTGGTTGTTTATTCCTTCCTTTCATACTCTTACTATTTTTTTTTATTTTTTTTTTTAATCAGAACGGGGGTGGTTTAGGTGGATTTTTGAGTGCTAATGAAATTGTGAGACTTATGGCGCTGGCTACAGCCAGCCGGAGTGTGGGCAGACGCTCTGTGAGCTTCCCCACTGTGCTGCTGTGCAAGCATCCCCGCTGTTATGTTTGCTATAGTTTTAATGTCTGTGAAAAATTCCTGATGCAACTAAATTATGTTCTGCCCTCTTGTTTGTATAAATAAACTCCCGACTTAGCCAATTCGTCCTCGCTCTTGCCTATTTTAGAAGCTTGCTCTGTCACACAATGCTTAACCCCAGTCCTTGATAGCTTTGGTGTTATCAGGGAATGAAAACTTGCTTAAAAGAGAGTACTCTGTTGGCTTAATTTTTTCTTTTTCCCAGACACATCAACTGCCCAAAACTCTGCTTTCATTTGGTGAGTCTTCATATTCTGGAAGCCATGCTGGCTAAGATACACAGGTTTTAATGTATTAATATATAAATCACTTATTCATACTACTTTTAATGTCAGGATATTTTAATGTTACTGCATGCAGCATAAAAGTCCCAATTTTAATCACTCGCAGTACACTGTGGCAATCCTCTATTGCAGATATATTGTAAAATATTTTTGTGTTTTTTTAAAAAAATCTATAAGAAGTGTTGAAACTAACTAATATTAGCTATAAAGAAAATAAGCAATTTGTGATCCGAATTGATTTACTTTTTATTCATGCCTCAGAATTAGTTGTTGCAAAAGAAAATGAGAATTGTGTGAAACCGCTCTATCTGGACGATTGATAAATTCATCCAATGTGATATAAAGTGGAATTTGCAATGAATATTCATACAACTTTTGTGATCCACTAGAAAGACCCAAGACAATGAGTTTGCAACTCACTCCCATTTAACAAAAATATATGTGGAATTAATGGGAAAAAACCCAGCACTTAGAAAAGTTAAACTTTAATGTATCAAACTCCAGGTGCCAGAGTTTGAGGGAAATAACCAATAATAGTCATTTTTTACATATTTGATGGGACTGATTATGCAATGTGCAACTCTAAATGGCTTATAGCACATTGTAGCATGGTTCCATCCCATTGGCTGCAGTAGGGTGCAGGCAGATGGATGACAGTGACAAGGAGAGAAGTGCTTTTGCTTAGCCGTGCGTTAAGATGCCATCCAGAAGCTCTGTGCACTGCAGACACTTCATTAGGATGCCAGGATAATGGTAAACTACCACTCAGAGTGACACCCCATTTCCTGCTTACTGAGCTCTCCAACCTCGGCAGATGTCAACAATCTCACAGTGCTACAGAGCAGACCTAACTTTCCAGGCACTTTGACTCCAATTTTTTTCCCTTAACAGTGCCATACATTACATGCAATATGTAACAGCAAGTACCAAACAGAAAACAAAATTTGCTGCCCTAATTATAACAAAGCAGCATCTGACTTGAGTACGGCATGCCCAGCGTACATACAACCAGTTAGGCAGCAGCGGAGAGGAATGAACCTTGTCAGCTCATTTTGGGGGTTAATTAGACTTAGGACTTTGCTAAAGGATAGTCTGATCCAGGCTGGAATGATTGCGTTTCACCTCTAAGTTCTGCCACGCAAAGGAAAAACGTGCCGAGCTCTTTTCCTGGTTTTTCACACACTGCGAGAGCCTCGTGCGGGGTTTTCTCGCAGAAAGAGCAGACTTGAGCATCTGGACAGGGTGATATTTTCTCTGCAAAT